>CM033469.1:262769539-262807018 GCA_019447015.1 Hymenochirus boettgeri
TTTCATTTTTGGTAAAATTGCCTGTGAACCAATCCTAGTTCTTCCGACTGTCTCTTGTGAATAACCATGGAATGGTTGTTTTTTTGTTTTTTTTCTTGTTCCATATTGTTCTAGAATATTGCAAAGTAAGAACTGTACAAGATCTGGTTTGCTCCTCTAGCAACAAGTCCTTTAATGAGAGATGGAGCCGATACATTTTGAAGAAGAAATTTAAGGTAAAGCCTTGATTATTAAAGGAAAGTTATACTTAGCTCCTCCCCGTTCCTCTTCTTTTTTCTAGGCTTTGTACCCAGGGTAAGAATTGAAAACCGCTAGGTCCTCACCCCTGGGCTCTTTTTAGTTACAGCACTGCTGTTCTCCCTCTTCTTGATCCGTGATGTATCCAAAAGGAAGACAAACACATTCACTGGGGGCAAACTTGTATGTACCAGTGATCTGGACCTAGAGACAGTTCTGCTTCATTAACAGCTTGCTCAGATTAAAGTTTTTTAAACATGTCTCTTTATTGAAGCTAGATAATGTAAAGAGGCATTTCCATGGTTAGATTAGCTTATTTGTTATGTTATGCTGGATTAGACTTAGTTAGGTTCGTTAAGGTACCTGCGACAGCAGTCTGCTTGACGTGGTATGCAGTCTTCAATCTTTTGGCCAAAATTTTATCTTCCTTAATTATGTTGAGATAAATGTCGATTGGGAATTTGTAATAGATAACTACCTCCGTAATCACCAATTTCAAAAATACCCACTGTTGGAGGAGGCACACCCAATCTTTATCCGTGCACACCGACCCCAGCCGAGGTGGCAGCGTGGCCGAATAGAGCTGCAGATAACAGTTTGCTCAGATGGCAAAAACCCTAGAGACTCCGAAGTCCTCCCCCCCCCCCATTTGCAGGTGCCTTAGTCGTAAAGCCCCCCCATTGCAGGGCCCTTGGACCGTAATCCCCCCATATGCAGGGCCCTCTACATAGGGCCCTGTGGGCATAAGCCCCCCATACGTTTGGACCGTGGCAGTACCATTCTTTAAACTAATATAACCTCCGATTCGTTTCCTTTCCTCTCCATCTCTATCAGGTCATATAGAAAATAATCATCACGTGGAAGTCAAAGTTGAATAAAAGTCATATAATGGTATTCTGAAGGGTGAATCTGCCAGATTGGAAATCCCTTGTCTTGATCGTTATATCCAAACACCTCTCTAAACTTGTTGGCTTGTGCTGTTATTCTGAACCTAACCTGAGCGGGTAGGACAGTCACGGGCCCGATGTTTCGTCTTGCCCACGTTGTAGGCATGCAGATTTAGACGTACTGCGTCCTTTCTCTTGCCCAAATTTGAAATTGGGGGGGGGGGGGGGGGGGGGGGGGGGGGGGGGTAATAGTTGTTAACTTATTTGTTGTTTTCAAAGCTCTTCAATTGCATTTTCAACAAACATTGTTTCTTCTTTTGCCTTTTGTCCTTAAATCTAGAGACCTAACTGCATTCACATACTAGCTGTTTGCGACAGTAGCTCCTTAAGCTGGTCGTATCCCTGTACTCCCCCGGCACACAATTCTCTGCAGTAGTTGCATGGGTGCGGCTGATCCTGGTGCTGCTGGCTGGCTGATGGTTCTCGACGTGCTTATAACCATACATGCCGCCACCACAGTGAGAGTGCGCTGCGGCAGTGATAAATAAGTATTATACTTGTGGTTTTTTTCAAAACCATTGCTGCTAGTCAATTCCGGCTTAAATTTAATTGATTGTTGGGAGTTTTAGCACATTTAAAAAGCGAAGGACATTTAAATGTGATAAACACCCACTCAATCAATACATTTAAGTTCTGCTTTTGACTAGTCATAGGTAATACCCGCCATAGAGGCAGTTTATAAATACCCACTCTTGTATTTTGATTGGCTGGAGACATGATCTCAATTAATATAAGTGTCTTTGAATACATCACACAAACATTTATCAAATATTTCTTTTGCTTAGACTTTCAAGGTGGTGCAGCTCCCACCTTTCACTCTTCTAAATAAGTAAAATATACTATAGACAGATAAACATCACATTAGAAAATGTTTATATGGTAGAATCATGGGATTAGGTCCTTGACTTGATTTATTTATTATGTCTATTCCGGTGGTGGGTACATTGATGGCCCATCTTATGGGCCATGTAAAGGTATAAATTCAGTTTGTTAACTGGAAATTGTATGTATTGATTCTTCCCTATGTAGATCAGGAAGTCTGGTATTAATCGGGTTCTTATACTGGGAGAACAGGACACCCTGTGTGTATTGAGAGGGACAGATCTCTGAAATATTGGTATCATGAATTGTAACAGCCATATTCATCACTTTTCCATGTTTTACAATACAAATTGTATATTGCGCTATTTACATAGTTTACAACTATAGTCCTGTAGTAAACACCCACAGCTGGGCAGGAAATGTTCTTTTCCAAATATGCATCCAGTTTTGAATCTAATAGAAATATTCAATCATGGGTCTATTCTTATAGTAAGGTATGGAAATGGCAGTTGATACCTCATGCCATGTTGCCTGATTGATTTCAATGTCCGTTGGAAATGTTCCCTCTTGAGCTTGCATGGGGGGGGGGGACCATATTTTTAGCAGTGAATGATTTATTCTGAAAACAATAATTGGTGTCAGGACAGTACGGTCTGTAACCTCTTCCTGTTTTACTTTTTTAGGAGATTTAGTGGCTATTGGGAGTTTTAGTTCTGCTACATTTGATAATCCAACAAGAGACCCTGGATGCACGCCCCTAATCTGCCCTTTTTGCTATTATTCCTAGATTCTCACAAGGTCAAAGTTCGGTTCATGCCTGCACTGCATCTTAGTCCCAATCGGCTTTTTGGTAAATGGGTTTTAGTACCTGTTTTTCACTGCGATTGTGAGGGCAACTTTCCATACCATAGATCAGATTAATAAGATTTTATTACAGACGCATGTAATTTATATAGTAAATAAACTTTTGATATATTGTAATTAACATTACCTTCATAATAATGGTATTACCGCCTTTTTATAAATGATATACATGTACCTTATGGAATGCTTTATTCTGTATGTTTTCATTTTTGGTAAAATTGCCTGTAACCAATCCTAGTTTCGTTTCCGACTGTCCTCTTGTGAATCAACCCATGGAATGTGTTGTTTTTTTTGTTTTTTTTTCTTGTTCCATATTGTTTCTATGAAGTATTGCACAGTAGAACTGTAATCAGATCTGGTTTGCTCCTAAGCAACAGTCCTTTAATTGAGAGATGGAGCCGATACATTTTGAGAAGAATTTAAGGTAAGCCGTGATTAATTAAAGGAAAGTTATACTTTAGCTCCTCCCCGCTCCTCTCTTTTTTTCTAGGCTTTGTACCCAGGTGAATTGAAAACCGCTAGGTCTCCTCACCCTGGGCTCTTTTTTAGTTTATCAGCACTGCTGTTCTTCCCTCTTATTGATCTGTGATGTATCCAAAGGAAGACAAACACCTTCATGGGGGCAACTTGATGTAACCAGTGACTGGGACTAGAGACGTTCTGCTTCATTAACAGCCGTTTTAAGGTGACCTACCAATAGCACCTTGAGTACCACCAGCCAGCCAGCAGGACCAGCAGCGCCCATGCAACTACAGCAGACACCTACCACAGCGGAGAGGACCCCTCTGACTTATGAAATGTCTGCAGAGGGAAAGGACTCAGTAAGTCTAACACTGCATGCTACAACGCTGGGCATGAAGAACATCGGGCCCAGTGACTGTCCTTACCCAGCTCAGGTTTGGTACAGAACTAACAGCTTCAAGCCAACAAGTTGGATTATAGTTGTTTGTGATATAAACTATCAAGACCCTGGATTCCAATCTGCAGGATTTCAACCTTCCAGATTACCATTATGTGACTTTGAAAACGTTGACTTTCCTCGTGATGATTATTTTCTATATGGACTGATTAGAGATGGAGAGCAGACTGAAGCTCGCCAGACACTCTGCTTTGACTCAGGAAAACCGTGAGTTCTCAAATGATCATTTTTAATATTTAATGTTAAAGGTAATGTGAGTTTGCCTTCAAAGAAATACCATCAGGCTCATTTACCCAGAGCTGCTATCTCTCTGGGTAAAAGTCCTGTTCGCAGTTCAATATCGCGTTCGCGATTGTGGGATTTGCCCACTACGGGATTTTAACGCCAGCTATTTGCTGACGTTTAAATCCTGCGCTAAAACGCGACATTGAACGGAGAGCGTCGGATGCGTGGGTGATTTTTGTGTTTCAGGATTCAATGCAATCATCCAATTTACATGTTACTAAGTCCGGTGGCCTTCAGGTCAACAGCTCCACCATGCGCTAGTGTAATATTATGGTTCAAATTTCGAATAAATTCCCGGCACAATGTGTCTTGTGAAAACCAATCCTCTGTAGTCAACGTTTCGACGCTCGCAGGGACGTCTTCATCAGGAATCTACAAAGTGCAATGAATAATAAAACACTTCTTAAATACAGTGTTCATTTGATTAACCAACACCCCCTTCTCATCATTGTGATACAAGAACAACCTCTCTCCAGGGTCTCAGTCTATCCTTATTTCACTTGATTATAATGGCTTCCCATTAGTGCCTATTACAGCTATAAAGTGCCTTCCGTGCAGTCTTGCTGCCATTTTATAAAGGGCCTAGGGAATAGAACATATGAAAGTGATAGCCTAACTCTTAGGAAATAAATATTAAAAACTACATACATATACAAGTGTCAAAATTCAGTTAAAAACATTATATATATTATATCACCCTATTTATCACAGTAGTATATCGTCCAAGTTACACTATTAAATATATAAATATCATTATAGGAAACACGTAAAGAAAATGGTATTTAGCCCCCTTTGGTGTTAGTGTAGTTTAACCTATGGATCCATCATAGGTCATAGATCAGGTTCCAATACCCAAAAAGAGGAGGAACAGAGCGAATCAGCTGCGTGCAGGGAAGCCAGAAATGGATCCATGAGAAATAGGGTGATATAATATATTATCATGTTTTTAAACTGGAATTTGCCAATTGTATATGTAGGAAAGTTTTTAAATATTTATTGCCTATATATTTATAGGTAGAACTTTCATAAGGGTTCTATTCCCTAGGACACTTTAGAAAATGGAGCCAAAGAATGCACGGAGGCACTTTTGATAGCTGAAAGAGGAGAGAGGTAGAGAGAGAGAGTATGTTGTATTCACCATGATGAGGAAGGGGGTGTGGTTAATCACATGACACTGTATTTAAGGACGTGTTTATTCAGTTGCACTTTGTAGATGTCCTGATGAAGACGTCCTTGACCGAGGACGTCGAAATGTGAATAAAGAGTGATTGGTTTTCACAAGGGAAACAGTGTGCCGGGAATATATGGAAAGGTTACTGGTCAGATATATAAAGTAAAGTGATCCAGTCAGGAGGGATTTTATTTCCTTCAGACAGAAATTTTGTGGGGTTGTTGGGGTTTTTTTTTTCCCGGCACTTCCTCTGATCAACAGGTTAAAATGAGGTATATTACTAGATGGGGTTGGACTGGAGGACATGTGTCTTTATTCAAACCTCAAAACTATTACTATAACATAATGAAGTAAGGAAGCTGAACAAAGCAGACTAACCCTAAAACAAAAAAAAATTTTTAAGTTATTAATAGTAAGGAAAATGAGGACTGACAATGTGGGACCATGTTGAGTGAGGATTGCTGATAAGAAATGGGTCTTGAATGAGTGCATGTTCACCAATAGAAATGTCCGAGGACACGTGGACATTCCTTAAGCTGGAAAAGTCAGAAAGGGTTTTCACTGTGCGAATGGTAAAAACTATAGAAATGTTTTATGACGTGGAGAAGGTGGTTCGTTGGATAGTTTTAAATAAAAGCAGTATGAGTTTCTTAACGCAAAGTAGTTGCATGTACTGGTATTGAGACATAAAGTTGGAGTGATATTTCCGATTGCCACTGGAAGTCAGGAAGGAGTATTCCCCTGTCATATGTATATGAAGACTCTGACTAGTGAGCAACATTTAACTTGTGTATTATGTTAGCAAAATCCCAGTTATTATTATATAGGTTGTTCTAAAAGAAATGTTAACCACTTTTGACTTTAGGAAATGGACTTGAATAAATCACAATCTTTCATTATGTTCTTTTGTTATCCACTGTAAACATTCAGGAGGCATCTTATGGAGCAGTACAACCTGCACCAATGCATCAACACCACCTATATTCAGATGGTGGACAGACCATCTCCAGCAGTGTGTGCCTCAACCTCCTGTCTCTAAGGTGTTCATCCCAACCTTTCAAATGTTTTCTGGACATTCACCTTCACCGGGGCCATAACACTCTCCAACCCTTCTCATCCACCTTACACATGAGCTAACCACCCCTTACTCATGGCCAACCTCCACCATGCCACCACCACAAGGCCACCACCAATGCACCTTACCACACACATTCAGACCTGCTTTTTGTTTTTAGTACACAATAGTGGATATTAATTACAAATTTTTTAATAAAAATTTGTTTGGCGTATGATCTGAACTTTGATTCTTTAGATATTCTCATTACGAATTCTCAAGCAAGTATTCCAGTAGATAAACTCAGCTTCTATTACACAAACAAGTTATGCAAGACAAAACACTGGTCTTTTTCATGTACATTTTATTTCTAAAGGGATATCCTACCTTAGTGAAAACTTTGTATATATTGTACGCCAGGCCAGTCCCACCCCCAACTGTTGACTTGTTGTATGTATAGCATCTCTACTTACAGCTCTGGTTTAGCGTCACCTCTGAGCCGGCTCCCCTGCCCTGCTGGAACTACAAAAGGTTGGCAGCCAATACAGCCCCCGGCAGCCAGCAATAGAGAAGGCGCTGGAACTGGGAGCCAGTAAGTACAGTTTGGAATCTGTTGTTAAAATGCATAATGTCGGTTGGTGTGGTTTAGGCCATGCCTGCAAGAATATATAGAGGATTTATACTCCGCACAATCAGCGCAGGGAGGGATTGTGAGGGAGGAAAGGGCCCCCTTCACATGTATAAGCACTGAGAGACACAACCGAGGCAGCAACATTTGGGAAGTAAGACAGCTCCTACCCTTCAGTTTTCTGGACTTTGAAGAGAACTGACAGGGGAACGATGAGGAGCAAGGGATGTAAGTTAAATATTATTTTAATGTGACAGTGGGCGAGAGTAGTGGGTTAAATTTGAGTTTGGGGGTGGATGGACATGCCCTTGAATGTAAGAATTAGTTAAAATATTTCCCACCTTGGCACTGTCGATCTCAAGATTAATCTGAGCAAGTAGGCAATGAGAAATGTGGACAGCGGACAATTTGCGCATTACTTTTTGTTCTATTAACCCCACTTGCGATGGTCCCTGTTATATGGCATGTGGTAAGTGTAGAGATACATGGGGTGGATATACATCCAATACAAAGGGTTATGATGAAAAACGTTTTAAAAGGGATCTTTTTTTGGATGATTAGAAGTGTTATCTTGAATGGAAGATAAACAATTGTATTTTAAAAAAAAACAAACCAAAAAAACAATCCCTGTTTTCTAGGCTGTAGGACTAGGTACACATAAGCAGAGTTTTGGTCCAACCTACCAGGATCAGGACTAAAGGCGCAATTGGACATGTCAGAAAAACTTGGACATGACAACAGTAATTTGTTGACAAAAAAAAAATGCCACGTGGACTCAGCCTTACAGTCCTGGTGTAACAATTTGTAGGTGTCAGAGAGGCAAGCTTCTTTATTTGGTAGCCTGCATGGTGAAGCATTCACAACCTGCCCAGTTAAAACAGAGAGTATGAAACCCCTGTTTTCTTGGGTCCTTATATGAACATAAGTTTTGATTATTTGTAATGTTTTGTGGATCAGGTTCAGTTATGGGACTCATGAAACAAAGCGGCAGGGAACGTTGGGTTGCAGGTAGCTGTTTTGCCATGTGTGAACAGGTGCGGGGTTATGAACATTACTACAACCATGCAGGCTCTTATTAGTGGGTAACATTTCCTTTTGAAGTTTAAAACAACACATACAATGTCTAACTGCATTGAAAAGTAAAATCGAGGTACGGTGTACAGTGAGCTTAGATGGGAAAAAAGAGTTGTGATAAATATTAAAAAATTAGAAAAAAACACTATATGGGGTAGAGTCCGCATTGGTGCAGGGGGATCCTTGAATGGGAAAGAAGGTAGGTTTTGGTAAGGTTTATAATGGGTTGCAGGTTGGGTATAAATCTTGCAGGCTGCTGGTTTGGGGTACATGTTCACTAGTTTTGGCCTCGGGGAAGTTATAGTACACCCACCAGCAAGCAGGGTTCAGGTGGGGTGGGTGGGGTATCAGTTTTCACGGGCAGTCTAGTTACATACTACCAAAAATTATAGCCGCGCAGGCTCTAAAATTAAACTAACATTTCCGTTGAAGTTTTTCCAATAATACATAATGAAAAACGGTATTTGTGAAACATTATTCAAACGTCATTTGGCAGAAAATTAGTGTAATAAATTAAAGGGACTCTATAATGAAAAAGAAGGTTATTTTAAATGACCATAACTGAAAATCTATAATTATTCACAACCACCACTGTATCATTTTTCTTTTTTGTTGATTTGCCCCCTTTATTTAGATATCCATCTAAAACTTCTTATATTTCAGCTGTCAAAACTATTCTCCTGTAAGTAGTGTTACTGTAGCTGGAATGGGACGAGTTTGACAGGTGGAAAGGCTGTTGGTTGGACAGGCCTTGAAGTGGTTTGGGGGGGAAAAGTCAGGTCGGGTGGAAGTGGAGGGGGAGTGGTTAAAATGGGAGGGGGGATACGGTCCTAAATGAAAAATATGTGCTGGATTAAAGGCAGCAGCAACAACCACATATAAATCAGAGTAAGTGTACTGGCATGTATCAACTATAGATTAGGATAGAGGAACCAAGCTAATTTTTTCATCTATGTCCTTTAACATTCTCCTGAAACAGCTCGGCATGATGTGTTTGCAAATTTATGCTGGAACTGCGTTTTGTTTTTGTGGCTGGTTATATTTGGGGAAAAAACATGTGGGTCAGTATTAGCAATTGGAATTTTAGGTGCGGTTGTTTAGTTATTACAACTGTGACATAAAATAATTGATGATAAAGGAGCTATTAATGGATATGTTTTATGAAATAGTTTCTGGATTAAAAAATAAATACATTTATATTTATTGGTTTTATGCCGTAAATGTTCAGATATTTTGAAGCAGGTTTACTTTAAAGTAAAAAAAAGTAAATTCACACAGTAAGTTTCTGAAAGAATGGGCCAAAACAGCTAGGAAGAGCTAAACAAACACCAAATCCTGGTAATCTGCCGTGGGGTTTACAATCAGCAATGTGAAATAAAAACACTTTTATTGCAGCATATAAAAAGCTCTAGATGGAGATGAGGAGAGTACTAGAGAGGTCTAGAACATGCAACTGATTAGTTTTTCTTATTGGAAATAGATGTAACAGAAATTGTGAAATTATATAGCTGGGGAGTGGGGATGTGAACATTTACATTTGAAAAGCAACATCTGATTGGTTGGGGCAAAAGTACCACCATTTTAACGGGTCGGGTAACAACGTTATTGAATCTCCGTGCAGAAGTTTTTTTAAAGAATTGTATGGTATTGTGGACAGTGACATCATGTGGATATAATGTGAAACACTGGATTACTTGTCAAACAAGGTACTTGAGAACACTAGGGGGTGTAGGGGTTAAAGCTATAGAGTCAGTAACACAGATTCACCAAGTATGGTCAAAGATTTTCCTTTTTAAGGTGTTATTGAACTGTCCTAAAGGGCAAGTCCAGCCCCAAATGCAAAACTTACATACAGGTAAAATCACCCCCCCCAATCCTAAACGGTTATTAGTTTGAAATCTGAAAATCTGAAAGGTCCGTTTCCCCTGTTTCTGCTTCCTGTTCTTCCATTGTTAGAACGTCGTAGTATGGATTGACAGTTAATCACAGCCAATGATTGAATGTTAATCCCTGTATGCCTCTTCTGGAGATTGCCCAGGCAAATTGCTCCCGTTTCCCATGAGGCATCCAGACGAATTAGAGCATACAGTTATTTAATCATAGGACAAACTATAATATATCAACATATTTAAAGAGCCTTTTATAATAAAAGATGTCTTTATGAGGTGGAGGTCCTTTAAGACCAAAAATTGTAAGGAGCTTATCAGGAAAGGAGCTAGTTATAATACTTGCCTAACTTGTATGTTAGATAATTTATTAAAGCATACTTGAGGATGCCAAGCAATGAAACAATAACAAAATCCACCAAAAATAATTCAGTACATCAAAAATAAATTATATAAATAAAATTAATTACACAAGAGGAAAGGAGGGTCCCGCCCCATAGAGCTTACAATTAGTTGTGTGGGTACATACGGATACAAGAAAAGGGTAGAAGAGTGCTGGAGTATTGCGACTAAGGCAAGTGCAAAATAAGCAATCATTATACTCTGCTGGTTACCAGATAGTGTGGATGTAAGGATATATTTTAAACCTGGCTAATTAGGTTTTTTGAAGTTTAGAGAGAGAGGGCAATAGAATTTCCAGAGGATGGGAGCCACAAAAGAGAAGGTTTAGGCTCGTTCACACTAGAAAATGACAGAAACGCCCACAGCATGGTTTCTGTCATCAGTTTGTACTCCATTTTTTTTGCAACATTATACCATTTTTAAAACAATGTGTTATCCATAGATTTCTATAGAAAATGCAGGAAAAAAGGACAGAAATGCTGCATGCCAGGGCGTATCTAGTTAAGAAGATCAGGGGCACTTTTGGCGCACTTCAAAATTTTTTAGGTCACGCCCCTTTCTCCACCCCAATTAGGCCACACCCACTAAAGTACTTAATAGAGATGGCCAAAAAAGACACAGCAGACAGAAGATAACCACAAACATAGGAGACACAGCCCGATAGTGATAATAGACAGAAAGGCAGTGAAATAGACAGGGCAGAGATCGAGATCAGAGAGGTGGACAGAGAGGACACAAATTAATGACACAAAGGCACAGTAAACTGGCAATTCATTATCTAATGGTTAGCACTTTGGCAATTTAAAACGTACTGATATGTGTTCAGTTGTAGTCAGACGCTGGCCCACACCTTTGGCCAGGGAGAACATTCTTGTACCGTCCTACATCGACCTATGCCCCTTATCTATCCTATCTGTCCCTCTCTCTCTGTATATTATCTAGGGCTAGATATTCTGGCCTTCTGGTTGATATTTGTATATCACTATCGGCGTCTTGTCTATTCTCGGTCTGCTCTATCGAACTCTTCTATCTATCTATCGAATTGCGATCTAGCGAGGATCGAGTCGAGCTATCGGAGCGATCAGCGATGATTGCTAGATCGAGCTAGCGAGCGATCGAGCAACGCGGGCGATCTAGTGATAGAGCTATCTAAACTCTGCATTATCTAACGGCGTATCTATCTATCTAACGCGGCTATCGATCTATCTAGCGGTGCGAGGAGAGCTAGCGAGCTATCTAGCTAGCTATTCTATCGAAGTCGGGCGATCATCTATCTGAGACGAGTAGCATCATCTATCTATCTATCTGATCATGCCGATCGAGCTATCTATCGAGCTAGGTATCGAGCATCTAGCTATCGAGCCAACTCTGCTAGCGAGTCTATCTAGCTAGCGGATCAGCGATCGAGAGCGATCGAGCTTATCTACTACTATCTATCTATCTATATATTAATCTATCTTCTATCTATCTATCTATCCAACTCTGCTATCTATCTATCTATCTATCTATCTATCTATCTATCTATCTATCTAGCTATCTATCTATATATTATATCCAACTCTGCTATCTATCTATACTAAAGGGCATAGACGGTACAATAATTGTACGCAGCATGTATGACGTGTTTTAATGGTTGTACGAAAGTGTATTGTTAAGGTAATAGATTGAGTCGCTTTTTAAATTAAGTGGTAGATTACATTGTTGTAAATTTTATTCGTGCCGGTAGAAAAATAAAATGAATACGACCTACTCGTGGATGTGTGTGAAGATCGCTACAACCGAAGCTCGCACGATCTTATTGTTGATCGTCCGTCACGCACCACGTTCGTGACTTACAGAATCAGCAACTGCCAAGTTAGTGAAGGGATACATATGAAGCATTCCTAAAGAGCACAAGGCTGTGGGACTTGATTACACAAATGTAAAACCTGTTATTTGGATGTGATTTTGTCAATCCACGATCAAGTGGGAATAAGCCGCTTTATATTGTTGCCATGAACCCCAAGGGTGTGTGTAGTTTATGAATGCTGCAATATGTATCCTGGGAACAGCAGCTGCGTCCAACAAAGTGGGTACAAGGAGTGGGGCCGGTGGAAAAGGCATATTTTACTTACCGTGGGGGCTTAATATTCCATTATATAAGGCTGCACGGTTAGGCGCTTTCAATGTGAGGAAACATTCCTTTATAGGCTTATGTTAAAGTGAATAATAGGGCATGAAACCATCAGCCAACAACTAGGAACGATAGCATTTTGGCATGCAGTTCCAGAGTGAAAAGTCCAATTTAAAAGAAAAGTTAAACCTGCACACTTCACCCACGTGTATTACAACAAGCGTACTCCGTCTGCCAGCCTTGTACTTTCATATGTGTACACATTGTTCTTACTTGCTTTCTGGTTGCCAATTGACATTGAGTAGTACAGTACACCTATCGGCGTAGCAACACTCTTTTGGAGCCCTAGTTTTTTAGGGAGACTCATAACATCATCAGAACTTATTTATAAATTAACCCCACTTCTTAATACAGAGGTAAGAACCCCAGGAGGGGTGAACCGATATTTATACATACATTCGTTGCTTGTACAGGAAAGAATGTGAGCCTGTAGAAGTGATATACTCAGCAACCTATGACATTTGGCCCTATTTGTGTTGCATCACCACAAACAACACGAGTCCGAGGAGCATACATAGTGGCCCTCGTAAGTACTAAATCTGTTCGGGTAGGCCACAGTAGAACATATGGCACACTGCCAAACCACATTCCTCGTGTTCATTATTGTATACACAAACGGCACAGAGCAGAACACCAAGGGTATGTTCTTCAGTGACAAACATTGTCTTTGGACCCTATCCAGCGGGAACTTGCAAAACAAATACAAGTTGCATACACAATTAGCAGAATTAGTTGTGTGGGGAAATGTTGGACAGAGTATACCGGCATGTGCACCACTTGGTCACATATTATGGATGCCACATACGTGAGAGCATTGAGTCACTGTGTATTCACGAATTGGTAGCCAAGCATTATTGGCGTCTCCATCACCTACATACTTACATTTGGGCACCTAATATATATATGTTTTAGTATAGAAATTAGTGAAATGCAGAGTTCATTGCCTTAGACAAGGTATGAGGCTGTATGCCGCTAGCTTTTATACAGGCACACCGAAACTCAAGTGATGATAATATATTAGCTTTTACAGGTTTGGTTCCATGGATGTGTATTTTAAGCTACACTTTGTGGCTTTGTTTTAATTTCTCTTTTCTTGAAACTATAACATTACAGCCTATATTTTTATTAAAGTGGCTCCATATAAAATCCACTACAGGGGGGTTAGGTTTGAGCTCTTCCCAAGGCTCTTTCTGTCTTCTTCCTCTTCCTTACACTTGTGCCGCTACAACTCCATTGTCAATCTCTTAATGAATTCTTGTGTAAAATAGGATATTAGTTGCGCAGCAGCTTACGTTTATTAGAACTTCCAGGTGCCTCAACTAAGCCACTGATTTTTTGACGTACAACATGTATATGTACATGTGGTCTTGAATTGCACTGTTTTCAGAATTTCCATGACCAACGTGTGGTGGCACCGGCTGGTGTGTTTCCATGAAGTGTGCATAGTGGTTAATATTGGTGGGTGGGTACATGCTTACCAAACAACGCACACAATTGTTCAGCAGGGGCCAGCAGGTTCAAGGAAAATAGGAGCGCTTCACACACTGGGGTGTGGCAGAGGTGGAAGTTATGAAAGTGGAGCAAAGCCCCTAACATAAGGCACAGGTGTTGGTAAGGATAGAAGGGAGCATTTTGAGTGTTGGATAGCGGCAGTGTTCGGAGTATCCTGATCGCCATCAATGCCTACCACAGAAGGTGTGAGATGGTAAATTCATATCATTTTATCGTTCGCGTCAGTGTAATTGTTGCACACCACAACTAGAAAGGTTTATTATAGCTTGTGACCACAAATATGGCCCAGATGTGTATTTCAGATGTGACATATATTCGTGGACATACCATCCCTTTTCATGCACATGAGCCAGTTAGCATAATGTTATGTATAATCACCAATTCAAGCAAGTGTAGGGTGGCATTAATAAAATTGATTGTCCTTAAAGTGGTGGGCTGGATACGCTGAAGTGCAGTGTGGCACACCAGGTCATGCCAGTGCATCACCACTGATGGTTCTTGTGGTTAGTGTTTGTTACTGAGGAAATGTTTGCTACAGTTTTCACCCTAAATTTGCTTGAAACCAGCCACATAAGTTGCATGTTGATTGACAAGGATGTTGTCGTATGAAGTGAAGGAGGATATATGTGTTCTTTAGCCAATAACAAGAACAAGGAGGATATATCTGTCACTTTTCCCCCAAAAAATACTCTGTTATTGAGGTCACCCACCTCCACTGACACGGGTCTGTTAGTGCTCCCCCAAAATGTGTGTTATAGCTGTGGACCACTAGAAAGATGGGACAAACGGGTAACGCTCAGTGTGTGCGAGCCGCAATAACAAAATTGCTAAAATTTGTTGGTGTATGTTACAAGAAAGGCAGTAACTACAATCAACACAGCCGCATGTTGTGCTGGAGCAATAACGTTTCTTACAAACGCAAGTAGCATCAAACATAAATTAATATACATATACTTCAGCCTGTGTTTATGCGTTAAACATGGCGTATACACATTTTGATGGCAGGTAATACGGTCAGACAAAACATTTTTAAAAACCTATTTATGTGTTACAACAGAGTGGCCTTGTTCCATGTAGATTGAAACAATATTGTTTGACACAAAAGTACCTTCAATTTTATTGACAACATGAAATTGCGTTCAAGTGATGTGTACAAAAACAATATGTCATGTGCCAGATAGTCTTTATTACTAATGGCTATATAAGGGCCACAAAATGGTCAAGTGCATTTTCACATGTGACATACATGCACTTGTATGTCACATGTGAAAATGACCACTGACCATCAAATAGGGCCAACAACTCACTGTGTACATCAGCACGTACACCTTAACCGAATAAGGCAGTGCGAAATCAAGTTTATAATGTTTGCAGCTTCAGCAATTTCCAAATGTTTGCCATATTTTTTTTTACGGATGGCCGTCCTGGGCTACCTTTGTGCCGTCAAAACAGATGACCTCATGATACTGCGTTTGCAGAGTTTTTAAGCTCCGCCCCCAGTGAGATTTCTCTGCTTCGCTTCTTGAGCCTCAACCAGTAATGCTTGTGACTCCCTGACACTCTGCTGCGTGACTCCAAACAGAGTAATGTGTGGACTACTGACAATCTCATGTTGATCCTCAAACAGTAATGCTTGTGAGTGATGTGCACTATGTGGTTTAGCCTCAAACATTTATGAATGTAACTAACGGCACGTGCGTGTGGCACGTAACTCATAAAGCATCTGATGTTTAGGCTCAAGCACCAGAAAGCAGAGGACATTTCACGGGCATGAGGTAAACATTCTGAAATCAGCACCCCAAAATGTCAGCAATTTCAAAGGCACACAGCTAGGCGTGGCGGTCATATGGATAGCAAAATATGGCAAATGGATGTATCGCAGCTCCAGCATTCTTAAATTCACCATAACCCATGTAGGCGCCTTCCTTTAACGCATGAAAGCACTTAAAAATTACTTGTAGTAGATCAGTCCATAATAAACCTTCAACATACCATGGGCTTGGGAGAAATCATATTTACGTTACACATAGCTCAAGTACTTCCAAATTTTCGCCTTTACATGTAAAGTGTGGCTTTCCGTCACAACTAAAAGGATACTAGGGTTCGTCCTTTAGCTTTTTAGACACGTCATGGGCAAACAAACAACGTGCACATAGATGTTGATGCATGAGTGTCGTGACAGTGTCTAACATAATGGTTACCACAGGCTACACTGAAGAGGCAATAAAGGCACACTTGCCAATCAAGAATTGCTAACCACTATGATTGCGTTTTTGTAATGCCGACAAGTAGCATGGGATATCATCAACGCCACACAACATTATGGAAAAGTACAAAATATGTGTAAATTCTAAAACGTGCGTAGTGGATTGCTTGCGCAATAAAAAGTGCTGTCAGAAGCCTTAAAGCCTGCAATTTTCATAATCGTTGAATAAATAAACAGTTAAACAAGCATGGCCATAAGGCACTAATTGTAATCATAGGGCAATGTGCCACTGTTTGAACACCTAAACAAATGTGATGGTGTAAAATAGCTGCAACAACATGTGTCTGAAGGGGCGACGCATCCAACCTCACACTTCACCCACGTACTGTTTAAGACAACAAAATCAGCAGACATCACATTGTCCCAATTTGACACAATAAGCCAAATAAATTAAGGTCTATGCACATGGCATAACTGTTGAAGCACTGAAGC
The DNA here is from genome assembly GCA_019447015.1 of Hymenochirus boettgeri. Taxonomy (NCBI): domain Eukaryota; kingdom Metazoa; phylum Chordata; class Amphibia; order Anura; family Pipidae; genus Hymenochirus; species Hymenochirus boettgeri. The sequence goes on from CM033469.1 coordinate 262,786,212, forward strand.
AAACATTAGCCGTTAGAAAGACATGTAGCAAATATCGTTTCCACAGTGTCAAACAGGTAGCTACAGTGTTGCAGCTTCTGCTAGTGGAAGGATAGACGCTACACTCTGCTGCCGTAAGCCTAACCATACTAGATTCATAAATTTTTTCGCACAGCCATAGTGTGCTTGACCAGTATGCGCATGCAATGTTGCCAAAACATGATCCCAACAAAGCCTTAGGCTTCATCTCATGTCGGGACATGTGACGTTACGTAGCAATGGTAACTAATTGTTTTGGAGCATAGATGTTTTTAGAACTATGCGGGCCTATTTATAAAAGATAGGTATCGTTATTCATAAAATACCGATCGTTATAGTAAAAAACGACCGGTTTTTACCGATAACGACCGTTATTTACCGATTAACGACCGTTATTTAAGGATATCGTAAAGACCGGTCGTTATCGGTAAATACGGTCGTTCTCGGCAAAAAACCGGTCGGTATTTTACGATAACGATCGGTATTTTAAGATTTAACGATACCGATCTTTATAAAAGGGCCCGATGTTTGATGGGTGGCAAGGGTTGTTGTGGTGGTATGACCTCGGGAGGACATTATACATAACCTTCCAAATGCTTTCACAAGGCATACTTCTCATACACAAATGTTAAGCCAATTGGTGGCATCTCTGCTTGCATTCCCATTTTGGGTATATGCATCCAAGCGCACGCCCTTTGTAGCATACAACACGGGTCTGGCTTCTCCATAGCACACAGTAGCGTAGATGGCCATATGTAGGAACATACGTATCTCCGTACAGAAGTCCCACTAGGATATTTACAACAAACATCCATGGACAGTATCGGACACATAAGTATGGTGGTACTTACAGAAGATGATGGAAAAACATGAGGTTCAGTCAAGCACTTTGTGGCAAGGTGACAGCACTGTAATGGCTTACACTTTTTCATGTACCAAAATGACTTTTTGTAACTGCATACATTCGGAAGGCTGTAGGTAGGACAAGACACACAGCTTATGTGTGGGATTGAGTGCTATTGGTATGTGTTGTGGAATGAGTGTTGCTGATGTGCAAATCATGTGTGTGACATACAAATTTGGGAACGTACGTTTATCATCACTGTGCACTAAACAAATGCACTTTGTTCTGCAGCAAAAATAGCTAATTTACTACATATTCATACATAGGTAATATAAATTGAACATAACATCTGGTCATACATCAGTAGTAACTGCTAACAAAAACCTCCATGGGTAGAACACCTACATTCAAAGCAGAAACGTGCACACTTCTAAATCTTCTCCAGACTGTTAGATTAGATTATTATTGGTTACAGATGCATGCATTTTGTAATGTAGCCTGGCCTTCGTAGTATTCCTTCGCTCCTGGCGTTTTGGGCCACATGCACAATCTATGAATCGGACAAAAAATAAAGGGTAATTAAGAATCAAACATATACCAGCGTTCAATACAGTAGACTCTGGCCTACCGAGGATACAGTTCTAAGGGCTGTGACAATGATGTAGCTAACTATAAGAGTCACAATGCGTGTACTATAATCTCTGGTTGTATCTATATTGGGCTCCTAAATTCTGTGGCTAAAATACATTGGGTGCATAAACTGTTTCAACAACCATTAGTAGAATTGAGTGTAGGGATGATGGACTTTTTAATACGCCGTCTGTCGATTCCCTATGTCATTGCAAATCAAACATTCATGTAAAGAGTGATACCAGTTACCAGTATTACGCAATCAGGTGATTCCTACCAAGTTACCACCCATTACATATTGTGTGCCACAAAACAAGGCTTTGCAATCATTTGACATGCTTTCTTGTTAATGTGTGGGGTAATCTCACATGACAATGCTTTCATTTCACTTAGTAAGTGGTTCTTTTACAGTGATTGATGAAAGGTTAGAAATAGAAAATCGTAGGGCAAAAAACAGCTAACAGATGCTAGTGGATACATCATAAACCATGTTTCATTGAAGGATATGACAAGTGACCGATGATTTCACGTTCCACACCCAGTCTAGATGACTCGTCATCCCCCCAACCGTTATACGAAGGCACGCAAAAATAAATATCCCTTATAGGCCTAATCAGTACTGATTATAACCTACCCATTTGTGCCTTTCTGCTGACTTGACTGGAAGGATTAGTGTGACTGAATGTCCTCTACAATTACACTACTGGTGTACCTTATAGAGTCATCAATGTGCTAACATTGATTGTTACATGAAAGAAAAGGCAAAATAGTGGACCATAAATGTGATAGATGCTTTGCACAATACAGTTTACCATTATATATGCTGTCCTCAGAACATAAGCGGTTGGATTGTCCCATTTCAAGACAGTATGATCTACTCACAAACCTATCCATATAGCCGGTGCGACTGTGCTAAAACGGTGTACCTGTCGCACAGGGTAAACAAATTTGTTTGTGTGAAGTAGCCACCGAGCCCGAACGTTCACTCGAACGATCGTTTCCATACACACACGTGTGGTCCAAATGGACCATGAATCAAGTATGACACAAGACCAAAGTGAAGGAGATTTGGGGCACATCATATGATAGCAGGTTAGCTTTGCCATTTAAATGTTAGTATTGAAGAACCTATAAACTCAATACACCTCACAGGCATTGCTATATCAAACAGTTGCATTTCAGGGTGGCACACACAACATGTTTGATACACTGTAGTTCGGTTGTTCAAATGTGAAACTATTGACTAACCACTTTTATATTAGTCAGGGTGTGGTCCAATAAAGGTCATACGTTGTAGGTGGGAAGTATGTCCAGGAAAACACACATCTGGCCACCCAAAGTCTTAGGAGATGGTGGTGAGCTGATAAGCATTAATCGAAGTGGTATCTAGATCGATGGATGTGAAATGTGCTTGCGGTGAAAACATACCTGGTGTTTTTTTAAGCTACACTATTGTACATCATCACGCTAAGGTCCAGTGTCTAACATTGCCAATAATGAAAGCATCCATGAGCACTATGTGTTTGACACAGGGACTGGATGTATGCACACGGAACTTTGTAGTAATGTTGGTTGTCTGATCCTATCTGGTCTGTGACCAAAAATGAAAATATCTTCCACGGTGTGTTCAATGCTTAAGTGTACTTGGAAGTAACAAAATGGTCAACAATGTACGCCCTATAAGGGTGGCCTTTACTGTAAAAGTTTTAGAAAGTGGATTATGGACCCACAAATGGTATGTAGGCCTATGTGAAATCCTGAATGGTCTTGGAGATGAAGCAAGTGAGGCTTGCAGTTCCAGTAGGTGTATGCAGGGCCTGGAAACTCCTAGAGTGACTTGCCATGTCCACTTTCAGTGTCACGAGGCTTGCCCCCATGTTTGACTAAATGCTAGCCCTGGTGTATAGTATGCTCCTTCTGTTGTGGAACAACTCCGATTATAAGCCTATCATCTTAAATTTCCCAGCCAGCAAATCCAATAGAGGTGGAGTGTAACAACATCATTAAAAGTCCCCAGGCGTTCCGTGACAATATTATAGCCACCAGGCCGCAGTTCAAGTAGTGTGTACAGGGAGGGGAAGTCAGAGGACTTCTATTATCCCTTTAATGACAGCTGGGGGTGATAATTTCTTATCACCTGCCCCTTTGTGGGTCTTCTTTAGTGTCTCCTATGATATGTAGCCTTTGGAAGACATCATCTTAAATGTCTCAAAATAGAAATCCACAACAGGGGTATGTTCTATGATTAAACCTACCCTGTTATGGATGTCTATGCTGAGGTACACTCTTAAGATTATAGCCTTATAATCTTACAGTTGCCAGGAGCAGAAACCCCCAAGTCAACAAAAAGGGTACGTTATGCTAATTAAAAGCACCCCCAATTCAATGATAAGACATGTGTTACATCACCTTGGAAGTTGCGTGGCCTGTATTAAAGTACTTGGCGTGAGGCATCGTGCTCATTATATGGTCCGGACGCCAACTGTGGTGACTTCAATAGCCTTAGAAAAAGTAACATTTGGTGGTGAGTATCACATATAACTCCCCCTTGTTGTGGGTTGGTATGGGAGGAAGAGTTACATTGTAGCCTTAGAATGGTACACTCCCCGAAGATAAAGGACAACAGAAGGCCACAAAAAAGGGGGGGTAGGTTATAATACTGTAAGGATAGTGGAAGTCACCTTGGAGTTCAGGCCCCTGTATAAAAAGGTTTGGGGCCCGCCTGGTGCTTTGAATATCACTCGGAATTGGCAGTTGGGGGTTGCATTATCGACTCTAAAAATCCACCTATGCTGGTTGTAGTATTGTGAGCAACCCATTGTTTCTTATGATACACCTGAGATGAGGAGAAGTAAAACACACAGGGCCATAAAGGGCGACGTTATAATAAGGAAGGTAGCGCCTAGTACTAAAGTGAAGTGGACAATCAGTCACGTTGACTTGCACCCAGGTCTCCAAGTTTGTAGGTTCCATGCAAACATTTTTATATTGAGGGGCCAAATTTCCGCCATGATAAGACAGTATGACTTGAAATAGGGGTGAAATCCATATATACCAAAACGCTGTATTTTAATTCACCATAACCACCTTTCGAGGCGATTAAGCACCAAAAACAAGGGTGTAAAACAATTGCTTGGTGAATGGCAGGCTGCGATGTGACATCCAGTTCAATATAAGATGAGGCGGGGCCGGCACCTACAAGCAGGGTTGTTCGCATATTAACTTTCAAGGAATACTTTTTTAGACATATGCTTAAGAGGTGATGTTTTCAACCCTCTATACATAGGTATAGGGCAGACCAATGCTGTTACCACAGTATGTGTCTGTTTCACACAATCGTGACATCTAGAAATGGTACCTCACACAACCGGTTGCAGAAAGGAGGTACATGCAAGCCATGGTACATTGAAAAAATACACATGTCTCAAGTATGCCTCAATGTCAAGTAGTAGAATGCATACATACATGGGGCATGTTGGCATCCTTGCCAGAGCTGCTAGGCTCATCCACATCCCTGGGTGGTAACCAAACAAACTGCCATTAGGTTGCGTTGCTGACTGGTTTCCTTTGTGGCGCTTCCTAAAGGACAAAGAGAAGTTATGGAATCAGGTAAGGACAGCGATTACAGAAATACTGTGGTGAGGATCGCTTCTTTTTTCCTTACAGAACTTCTCAACATCCAAAATCCACTTTGTGGGATTCAGAATGTTCCTATATCCAAGGGGACAACATAGCAAATAACCACATTGAACACCTTAAACTTTTTGGGTTTCGCAATCCTATTACTGAAGGTGCTGTCACATATAGAAAGATTCAAGGTTATCATATGTTGTCGCCTTGTGGCTGCACCCTGTTAGTGGTGTTTGGTTGAGCGTGTTTATCTTGTCGTTAGATCGAAGGAAGAGTGTGAAGTTAGGTTATAGGGCACCAAATGGTGGGCAAGCATACCATGACACTTAGCATATGGTTAACATTACTTTTACGCTGGTTCGACCGAAATAGCGATTTTTAACTGCAACTTCGCGTGGCTCAAATCCGTCCATCGTTTTCGTATGTCTTTCGACCTGTTGTGTGATGAAACATTTTGGCAATACCTGAATGACCGTTGTAGAATTTTGTCTTTGTGCTTATCTTTGATAATTGTACGTTCTATGGCGACAGTCATAATGTAAGTATCCAATATTACCATGCATACCATTCCTCACGGCACATTGAGAGGCCTGTAACTGGGAAGGCCCACAATTTCAACTCAGCCTGTGCCTCTTTTTTCCCCAGAGCTTTGGGGAGATTCTTTGCAGCATTGACAGGTGTCGGTCCAGGCGGTTCCCCATTCAATGTTTTTGGTTTTATCTCTTCAAACAGAGGCGTTGGAGCTAGTTGGCAGTCACCACACTGACTCCAAATTAGGCGTTGTCCATGTTGATCAGCTCTAAAAGGCAGTCCAGGAAGTGACTTATGTATCTTAAATTGAGCATGGGCGTTTCTTGCAGAGCCGTGCGTGTTACGCTTGTGAGTAGTGACGCTTGTGCGTAAAGTGGACGCCTGTGCGTAGTTGAGCTCGTGCGTAGTTGCGCTCGGTGCGTAGCCAAGGACGATCGTTTTATAGTTAGTTCACCTCCTGGGTGTGAGCGTTTAGGGGCACACGAACATTTCAACCTTCAGAAAGACCAACGAGTCGTCCACGAAGACGGAAGAAGAATCAGGATTTGACTATGATCATCCTATATTACGTTAACCCCAAAACTAAATTACCTAAAAAAACATATAACATCAGACATTAATCAAGTACTTAATTAATAGAAGTTCTGCATAGCATGACCACTTTTTCTATTACATAGATGAGAAGGGAACAACGGTACATTATCAGCAAATTACTACGGCTCAATAATGCCCTACCATAACAAATTTTACTGACACTGTCCAAGTACATTTAGAGATTGCAGCCAATGGTCAAGGTGCATCCCAATATCCTTAACAACTACCCATGTACTGCATGTCTTATGGAGGAACGTACAATTATACCCTACATAACTACCCCTGTAGTGGATTCAATGGTTAGGAGGAAACTGGAGATATAGCCTTATATCTTACAGTTTACAGGAGAAGAAGGAAACCACAGCCCAAAAAGGCATAGGTATATATAAAAATAAAGCACCCCGAAACTGTAAATAAGAGAATAGTCGAAGTCACCTTGGATTATGTGCCCGTATCAAAGTAATTGACTGCGGCATTCGTGCTTTTGATATGGTTCCACGGAATCATGGACTTATATAATCCTTATAATGTACAGTGGGGGGCATGATCCCGGTATGTAATTTAAAAAGGTTCCATCAGTGCAGGGAACCGAAGCCACAAAGAAGGGTTAGCATTACATCAATAAGCACCCCAAAGTGTAAATAAAAAGGAATATTAGAAGTCACCTGGGATGCCGTGGCCTGTTTATAAGAGCGGCCTGCCACAGTGACATATGCATTTCATTATGGTCATGAGGGGCTCAGTTACTTATAATATCCTTAACATTTCAGGGGGGCTGCATTATCCTATAGATCGGTACACTGTCTGGATTTTGTTTTGAAAACACCATTCTGTCTTTTGGTTTTCGTACTGCTCCTGGAGTTAAAGAGTATCCAACTGTTTCTCTTACGAGATGCCTTCCTTCCAAAGACACTACAGGGGAATGGTGACGGCCTCCATATGCTAAATTGCTAACCAAGACATAGAGTAAATTGTGAAAAGTTCTCCAAGATCGTACCTAGCTGTGTAGTCTTTGTATGGACTCAAGACATATGGCATCTTACATGTTATGTTCCCCTAACATAAGGAAACCCCAACCCGCTTCTTAGGTTAGATGCCTAACATTTAACCATGGCCAACGTGGCCAACGTCCAAAAGTAAGGACATTCTAAGGCACATTGGGCTTGCTAGCTGCATGAAAGGTGCTTGGTCTGCTGCCACCAATGGTAATGGCCAGTGCAGTTGCTGTTACGTTCAAACTCCTTTTTCATTGTAAAATGTGTGGTTTGCACTACCCCTTATTTCATTTATCGTAGGGCTGTGCTGTTGCAAGTATATCAAGGGACCCTTGGACAAATGACTACCCGGACAAATTGGTCATGAATAGAACAGTATCAATATAGGACATTATCATAGATCTTTACATTAAGGCAATCGCACGGTTTTAGCCAGTAATAGCATGTCTGACCAGATTCCAACGCACATGGAATGGGATCTACTTGGACTTGGGGCCGTGAAATGGAAGTAGCGGCAGTGGCTCCATGACAGTAGCACACGACCTTTCAACATAGACAACCACTAACATTATTGCCAATATTAAGGACATGACAGCAAGGGCCATTGTCATTGTTCCCTTCTGTGGAATACAATTCAGTGCCCAATAATGTGCCACGATTGTTACCTGAGACATTATTTTAGTGGTGGACTTGTGGCTATCTTGTCGTGTAATTTGCACCCTGCAACACTGTTTGCTCCAACATTCTTCAATGTGCATTGGCTAATACTTGGTTTAGTTCATACTAAACCAATTCATGTGCAAAATAGTAGAGATGCTATACACAAAGTTGTCTAGGCAATTGTGTCGGTAACGTCTGATGTTACAACAACATGCCACCAGGACAGGACATGCCTTTTCATCATTTTCTGCTGGAGGTATGTCACTAACCAGTTACCCTAGTAAAGGGACATATTCTTGCTTCCTTTCTGGTGTGTAGATGGCGGGATGCATGTTTTAGCCCCAGAATGTCTGCCGCCCTTTCATAGAACAGTTACCGAGAGCGCCGTGTTTGGGGCGCAATCACGTCCAAAGAATATTCTAACCGACATGTGAGGGCTGAGGCCATATGACAAACTAGATTCACTGTGTTCAAACCGTCAATCCAAAAGCTACTGTGGAGTTGTCAGAACAATGAGCGCTAACCTAAGGACGTGATGTTTTAATTAAAAAAGGAATACAGAAAGGGCACAATCCCATAAATCTGGCATTCTCCGGAAAGACCTATATGTCCCACGTCTATGGTTATTTGACTTGTTGACATTTACCATCGACCCAGATGTGTGATGACCATCGACAAGCACCAATGCAAATGCTACCAATGAGGAAGACATCCAGGACAGGGTGAGGTGAAGTAATGTGTCTGTTCTCTGCGGAAGTCTTGTCAGCACGGAGAAATGGTGAATCTTGTAAGGCATCCAATAGTGTAAGTAACGGACACATTAATGTGTTGTTAAATTGTTTGAGGAACTGTTACACATGGCCAGTCTATCGTATGTAAGACATCATATACTCACAGCCAAGTTGTAGTCATAATGAATAACCTAAACATTGACCCATGACCATGGTATTCTTTGCGAAGGAGTGAACAGCTGTGTTGGTGCCGCATCATTTGGGTCCCCGATAATTACATGCACATTTACACTACCAGCACAAATGTGTGTAATGTGCCTCTAATTACTCTCCATCCACAGTTAATATGAAGTTGAGAGGGAAAGCTTGCTATGCTGCCAATCTATGTATGGCTGCATTGCATGTAGGCCTACGAAGTAAGCATGTTGTTTAGTGGACATGATGAAAATACATAATGCATACTGAGCGCCACCATTAGCAATAGGACACTTTCATTGTTAGGTAGAGCACAAAGAATTAGCACCACATGCAAACTAAGAGCGGTTATCATTTACTTTTTCACTTTTCCAAAGCCATATGGGAACACAGCACGTTTCTCTATCATCCATACGTTTATCAAGTAGACACAATACGGCATACCTGTCCATGTGCAATGGAGCAAATGTGGCTATTGAAGCCAACATCTGAACATTAAGTTGCTTCTCTCGAGCAACGGCATTGACTTATGCACTGTGCCCAAGCCCTCTCTGTCAACATGCAGGATAGAGTGTAGGCTTCAGCACGAAAGATTCAATATGGAGACAATTGGTTGACAAGTGTACATACCTACGTATTCAACCATTTTTTTGGCCCTTAATGGTGAGGAGAAAGTTATTGCCCCAAAAGGCGTGGCAAACGTAAAAATTACATATATGTTAAAAAACATTGTGAAAACGTATGGAAGGCGATTAATATAGTGATGATGACTTAGACCTGCGGATGGTAGCAGTGAAGTATGTGCTTAACACATACATGGCACACCTTTTGAATGACATTTACAAATGAGAGTCATGAACCGCCATGTGTGTGTACAGTCAACATGTACCATTTGAGCAAAAATATCTGTAGATTTGATTGGACATTGGGCGGAATTAAGAAACACACCATTGATCTGCCACAATGTGACTTTTGATAAAGTGTGCTATAACTGCTTCTCTTAGTATATGCAGAACTTTTGAACAAAAATGACAGCCCCACCGGGGCGACTCAGCAATGTTGAAGCCAAATAATACGGTGAGATGACAGCACTGCCAGAAGCATCCAGCAGCCTTGAACCACTTCCGTTGAAGATAGCCCTGTGGAGAGCCGCAGTGCAATGTCAAATCCCACACAGGATACCACAACACAGTGGAACCACAGCCCTCCAACCATAGTCATACGCCACATTCCTCGGCAAACGCATCTGCTGCTAAGAAGACATAGCAAAAAATACTGGCAAGATTTGCAAGAACGTCATGGACCTATGCAGCTACAGTGCCACTCGAGGGGAGGATGGAATTTGATCCATTGCGGCAAACGGTTTGCACATAAACTGAAGAGAATGAATCCTAACAACGATTTCAATTGGAGCCTCTCCTAATTGCAATTGCTTGTAAAAATAGTGGTGTGGCATCTAATTAAACAGCAGCAATCTTGTAGGGACACACTTCCACCACCAATTACCATCCCAGTGGCATCACCAGCAAGGCATGTGCCACAATATGCCTCCAATGCTGTCCTCAACACCCAACACTCATATATGTTTCCAATCATCAGGTGTCACAAGATACCCAATCTACCCCAATTGTAAGGTAGTGCCAGTAGACATTTGCCAGTTATAGCCAAGAATGATGTGTAGCCAGAGCGAGGTTTGCAAGTTAATTGTTAAAACCAGTGTTTAGCCTACAGTTTCCATACCAGTGCAGATATGTAAGATACACAAGTTTTTGACCCCCTACATACAATATTGGGTGAATATGGCCTAACTGGCTTAATTTGGTGCCTTAATTGCCTTTCGATGTGTAAAACCACGCTTGACAATACAGTGTGAGAACACTGAAAAGAAAGGCACAGTTTTTGTTATGATAACGATGCAAACATGTGCATGTTACTGTATTTAAACTTTGTATTTTGTGACGCCATCTTTTTATTTTTGGTAAACCCACAATCGAATTTAACTCTGATAAGTGAGCTGGGACAACAATGTAAGATGTTAGGTGTGATAATTGTTATGGGCTTCTTTTGTAATATATTCGGTTAAGTAAGTCACTTCCTAGTCAGATGGTAATGTTATACGGGCACCATCCTTTGAGGCCGAAACTTAAAGTGTGGCTTTGTGGTATGTTGACGCTCAATGAGACGTTAAAATACCAGCTTGCAAAAACAGTCAAGCTAAATCAAACGCATAATCAAAACTTTTTAATCTGCATATAACACTTTAGAAAGGAGCTCACATACAACATAAGCTTCTGCAAAGTTTCCCCTCCCAACATATACCAATTCTTTTGACATCAACATTTAAACTCTAGCGCCCTAATGTGTTAATAGGTAAGGTAACCCAAGTCCTCTTTATGTATCAAACATCACAACACCTAGTAGGTATTTGCCACTCAAAACAACCACTCTTGTAGGGTGGAGGTGACAAACCAGTCATTGGAGGTGCTACCTGGAACACAGTAAACAACTGTAATCAGCAAGTCAAGTTGTAACACCATGGATGATTTATTAACCAAAGGTATGGTAGCAATATACAATGCTGTCATGATGATGTCTTCATTCGGGGTGGTGATGTGATGAACTTGATATGTTTTGGGAACACTCAGGTCCCTATTCACTGTGGTGGTTACACAAATTAAATATGTGGAAGACAGGTGGAATTCCATTTTGGAAGCTGTGTTTGTGAAACTGCTCATCATTAACGAGCGTGTACACCGTAAGCATAACAGATGTCTGGATGTCAATTTGCTATGACCATGTTGACAATCCCAACCAGCTACAAGGAATGTGAATAGACAGTCATGAACAAATGCGTTTCCAGCACTGCATTCATTTACATTACCCCACCCACAAGTTGCACTTAAGAAAATATTCAAGTCCCTTGGTCGAGTACAGCAGGGCAAAGTGAGGCAATTTCATTTAGTGTGCTTGGCTGGCACGGATGTAGTACAGCCCCGGTGTAATGGAAGTACCTGCACCACATTTTCTGCATGGGAAAAGTGCCTGATTGAGAGCAACATAAGCGACAGTGCTTTTACAGTTGATGTATTATTGGACAGTGTCAAGGTTGTATGCACTATATGGTGACTCATTTCTGTGCGGGTTAGTAGGAGAACTCAAAGCCATTGTACGCCTATACGGGATACTGTATTTTATGAGAATACATAGCTTGTCCTCAAACACAGAGCAAACATTTTATCTTACTTACTCTTAAATCAGGCAACTTTCCAAGTGTGGAAACAGGCTGTATTGTAGTAACATAATAGGGTTGGGATGTAGTACATCATCCGAGCAAGTGTGGTAAATCGCTGCAATCCCTTATCAACAGGTTCTACAAAGGGGATGTATAGTGGTAGGTATGTGTTTGGTGGGGTTAGTTGGAAAGAGGGAGACAGAAGCCAGAATACGTTAGGATAGCAAAAAAACAGTACATCCTCAACTACAAGGGACATACCATGGACTTGCACGAAAGGCACATTATCAACCATTTCATCTTATAGGACACAAGGTGGCAACACCGAAATGTCTGCTTGCGTCGTTGTCACAATAACAGCCATTTTGGCCCTTGCTTATAGGTAGTCTACGTCTTAAAGGCAAGTCTATCTACTGTTTCAAAATTGGCCATAGGAATATGTTCACAATTACTGTTAAGTTAACTCAAGTCCAACCTTGTGCATACAGTAAACCCCCTGAACCTGGGAAAAAAGGCAGACCGCCTATTTACAAACAAGTGTGGCAGTTCTGTCATTACATGGACCCATGAATGTGCTGTATTATTAAAATGAAAGGTCATAGTGCACAAGGGATGACGAACCTGCCTGACCAAAGTACGCGCATTCATGGTTCAATCTTCCACGTTATGGCGAGGTAAACTGAGGAAACACCTGCAGCATGCATGCCATTGTTAACTTCATATTACCCACGGGGACAGCTATGGGTTGTGGAGGAAATTGTTCCTCTGCCACAATTTTCGAACATGAAACACCAAAATGTTATGTTTTCTTTTTTAGAACATCAGATACTGAAATGGCATGTAAAAGTACTTTGAGCAGCATACCAATCCATAGTGAGTAAGAAATGTTGTTGGGGCCACAATTGACACACACTTGCTTGGTCTCCTTAAGGGAAATACCATGAAAAGACAAACAGTTGGCCATCATTTAACTAAGGTTCCTTTATGCAAATGGCAAGCGACTAGGTGAATATTTAATCAATTGTGGACATGTCAGGACCCTTTGTAATAAGTGTTACAACTAGGTTCCCCCCTACACACAACCCTATACAGGTGTATTTACTGGAAAACCTTACTATGAGTGTGGCATTGCCTTGGCTAGGCACATACTTCTCATGTTGCAGGGGCCACTAATGCCTATTTTGTTGCCACTTTGGCCCAATACATTAGTCTTGGCAGGAAGGTTACAGTCAGAAGACGAGTCTGGGTAATTAGGACACCAGAGTATTCTTTGTACAGAGCACTGTTAGTTTCTGCTGTTTCGGGCTTCACTGTCAAGCTAGGATATTGGCCCAATAATAGCAAGGGACAAAAGGAAGTCCTGGGTTGTTGATGGCAATTTGGCAACCCAAGTTTATTTAGTTTGACGCTGCAAAAAGCATCACATTATAGTTTGAAGAAATCATAAATGTCCAAGTGGGCCACTACTGCCCACGTCCATCGTGTATGGGGGGGGGGACTTATACTGCCTGGCCATATGTAAGAGGAGGGCATGTGCCCACAATTAATGCCACGGTCATGAGTATGGAATGGGACCTACAGCCCATGGGCCCTCCCTAAGTAGAGGGGAGGACATGCTGCCCACACTTACTGTCCACGGTCCAGTGTTATGGGGGGGACTACTGCCGCACGGGCCCATTCATATGTAGAGGGAGGCATGAGCCCACACTTATGCCACGTCCACTGGTCTGGGGGGACTTACTGCCCCAGGGCCCTATGTAGAGGGGAGCATGCTGCCCACACTTACTGCCCACGGTCCATGTGTAGGGGGGACTTACTGCCCACGGGCCCTGGAGAGGGGGGGCAGGTTGCCCACACTTACTGCCCACTGGTCCATGGTGTATGGGGGGGGACTTACTGCCCACGGCCCTTTTAGAGGGGGGGCATGTGCCCACACGTACTTGCCCGCGGTCCATGTGTATGGGGGGGGACTTAACTGCCCACGGGCCCTATGTATAAGGGGGGGCATGTGCAAACACGTATGCCCACAGCCCATGTGTATGGGGGGGACCTTACTGGCCCACAGGCCCCTATGTAGAGGGAGGCATGCTGCCCAAACTTAAGTGCCCACGGTCCATGTGAAGGGGGGGACATTACTGCCCACAGGCCCTATGTAGAGGGGAGGCATGCTGCCCACACTAATGCCCATGCGTACATGTGTATGGGGGAGGACTTACTGCCCACGGGCACTTTGTAGAGGGGCGCTGTTGCACACACTTACTGCCCACGGTCCATTGGGTATGGGGGGGGACATACTGCCCACGGCACATATGTAAGGGAGGGCATGTTGCCAACACTTCCTGCCCACGGCCCATGTGTATGGGGGGGGGCGGACTTACTGCCCACGGGCCCTATGTAGAGGGGGGGCATGTTGCCCACCTTACTGACCACGGTCCATGTGTATGGGGGGGACTACTGCCCACGGGCCCTCCCTAGTAGAGGGGAGGCATGCGGGCCCACACGTCGGCCCACCGTCCATGTGTTTGGGGGGGACTATGCCCATGGGGCCCTTGTGAGGGGGGGGATGATGCCCACACTTACTGGCCCACGGTCCATGTGAATAGGGGGGACTACTGCCCAAGGCCCTAGCTCTTTTGTAGAGGGAGGCATGCTGGCCAACAACTTACTGCCCAGGTACATGTGCTGGGGGGGACTTACGCCCACGGGCCCATTGATAGGGGGGGGCATGTGGCCCACACTTACTGCCCACGGTCCATGTGTTAGTGGGGGGACGCACTCCCTACTCACTTTCGTCTTCCTCTTTTTCACTTTCATTACCGCTACTTCTCATGCTTACACCTCTACTTCTTCCTCTACTGACTTACTTTTCTCCTACGCCTCCTCCTTACCCCTTCCTCTCCCCCGTCCCTCCTGTTAATCTCTCCTCCTTCCTCTTATCTACTGCACACGGCCCTATGTAGAGGGAGAGGGCTGTTGCCACACTTATGCCACACGGTCATGTGTATGGGGGGGACACTGCCACGGGCCCTATGTAAAGGGGGGGGCATGTTGCCCCCCACACTTAATGGCCACGTCCATGTGTATATGGGGGGGAGCTACTGCCACGGCCCTATGTGAGAGGGGAGGCAGTGGGCCCACACTTACTGCCAACGTCAATGTGTTTGGGGGGACTTACTGCCCATGGGCCCTTGTAGACGGGGGGGGATGATGCCCCACACTTACTGCCCCACGGGTCCATGTGTATGGGGGGGGACTACTGCCCACGGGCCCGATGTAGAGGGGGGGGCTGTTGCCCACACTTATGCAACGTCCATGTGTATGGGGGGGACTACGCCCACAGGCCGATGTGAGGGGGGGCATGTTGCCCACACTTACTGCCCACGGTCCATGTGTATGGGGCGGGGTTTTGGTTGGGCGGGGGGACTGACGCCCAGGGCAATATGTAGAGGGGAGGCATGCTGCCCCAACTTATGCCCATGGTCCATGCGAAAAATGGGTGGAATTACTTGGCCCATCAGGCCTATGTAGAGGGGAGGCATGCTGGCCACACTTATGCATCACGTCCATGTGTATGGGGGGGCTTACTGCCCACGGGCCCTTGTAGAGGGGGGGCATGTTGCCCACACTTATGCCACGGTCCATTTGTATATGGGGGGGACTTACTGCCCACGGACCTATGTAGAGGAGGGCATGTTGCCCACACTTACTGCCCACGGCCCATGAGTATGGGGGGACTACTGCCCATGGGCCCTATGTAGAGGGGAGGCATGTGTGCCCAACTTACTGCCACAGTCCTGTTGTTATGGGGGGGACTTACTGCCCAGGGGCCCATTGTCGAGGGTGGGCATGTTGCCCACACTACTGCCCACGGTCCATGGGTTTGGGGGAACTTACTCGCCCACGGCCCCCTATGTAGAGGGGGGGCATGTTGCCAACACTTATGCCCACGGGCCTGGTATGGGGGGACTTACCCAGGGGCCCTTTGTAGAGGCGGGGGCATTGATCCCACAACTTACTGCCACGGTCCATGTGTATGGGGGGGAATTATGCCAACTGGGCCCTGTGTAGGAGGGCGGGGCATGGTGCCAAACTTACTGCCACGGTACCTGTGTATGGGGGGACTTACTGCCACAGGCGCGCCTATGTAGAGGGGGGGATGTTGCCCACACTTACTTCCCACGGTCCAGTGTATGGGGGACTACTGCCCACCGGCCCCCTATGTAGAGGGGAGGCATGCTGCCACACTTACTGCCCACGGTCCATGCGAAGATGGGGGAATTAGGCCCAACAGGCCCTAGTGTAGAGGGGAGGCCATGCTGCCCACACTTCTGCCCACGGTCCATGTGTATGGGGGGGACGTACTGCCACGGGCCCTTGTAGAGGGGGGCATGTTGCCCACACTTATGACCACGGTCCATGTATATGGGGGGGAGTTACTGCCCGGCCCTATGTAAGGGAGGATGTTGCCCACACTTACTGCCCATGGCCCAGAGGATGGGGACTTACTGCACATGGGCCCTATGTAGAAGGCGAGGCTGCTTGCCCACACTTAAGGACACGTCCAGTGGTGGTGGGGGGACTTAACTGCCACGGACCTTGTCGAGGGGGGTCATGTTGTCCACAACTTACTGCCCACGGTAATGTGTATGGGGGGGGACTTACTGCCCCCGGCCCTATGTAGGGGGGGGGCATGTGCCCACATAGCCCACGGTCATGTGTATGGGAGACTACTGCCCATGGCCATTGTAGATGGGGGGCATGTTTGCCCACACTTACTGCCCACGGTCCATGGTGATGGGGGGGACTTACTGCCCCACGGGACTATGTAGAGGGGGGGCATGTTGCCACACTACTGCCCACGGGTCATGTGTATGGGGGGGGACTTACTGCCACGGCCCTATTAGAGGGGAGGCATGCTCTGCCCACACTTAAGGCACACCGTACATGTGTAGGGGGGACTTACAATGCCCACGGGCCCTTGTAGAGGGGGGGCATGTTGCCCACCACTTTACTGCCCACGGTCCATGTGTATGGGGGGGAGAATTACTGCCCACGGGCCCTATGTTAGAGGGGGGGCATATTGCCCACACTTACGCCACGGTCCATGTGTATTGGGGGGGAACTACTGCCACGGCCCCTATGAGAGGGGGAGCATTGCGCCCACACTACTGCCACCAGGTCAGGTGTATGGGGGGACTTACTGCCCAGGCCCTTGTAGAGGGGGGCATGTTGCCCAACACCTTATGCCCACGTGTCCATGTGTTATGGGGGGACTTACTGCCAACGTGCCCTATGTAGAGGGGGGGCATGTTGCCCAACTTACGTGCACGGTCCATGTGTATGGGGGGGACTACGCCCACAGGCCCTATGTAGAGGGGTGGGGCTACTGTTGCCCACACTACCTGCAACGGTCCATGTGTATGGGGGTGGGACTACTGCTTAACAGTGCCCTATGTAAAGGGGAGGCATGCTGCCACCAATTACTGCCCACGGTCCATGCAAATGGGGGGGACTTACTGCACACAGGACCCTATGTAGAGGGGAGGCAGCTGCCCACATTACTGCCACGTCCAGTGTAGGGGGGGACTTACTGCCAGGGCCCTTGTAGAGGGGGGGCATGTTGCCAACACTTACTGACCCACGGTCCATGTGTATGGGGGGCGATTATGCCCACGGCCCATGTAGAGGGAGGGCATGGTGCCCAAACGTACTGCCCACGGCCCATGGAGTATGGGGGGAAAAAATACTGCCATGGGCCGATGTAGAGGGGAGGAATTCTGCCCAACCACTTAATGCCCACGGTTCCATGTGTATGTGCGGGGACTTACTGCCCATGGGCCCTTGTCGAGGGGGGATGTTGCCCACACTTAGCCCACGGTCAATATGTGGATGGGGCGGGGGACTTACTGCCACGGGCCCTATGTAGAGGGGGGGCATGTTGCCCACACTACTGCCCACGTCCATGTGTATGGGGGGGACTACTGCCCACAGGCCCTATGTAGAGGGGGAGCATTTTGCCCACACTTATGCCCACGGTCATGTGTATGGGGGGGACTTTACTGCCCATCGGGCCCCTTGTAGAAGGGGGAGCATGTTGGGCCCACAACTTACTGCCCACGGTACAGGTATGGGGGGGACTTATGCACCACGGCCCTATGGTAGAGGGGAGGGCATTTGCCCACACTTGCTGCCCACGGCCCATGAGTATGGTGGACTACATGCCAATGGGGCCCTAGTAGAGGGGAGGCATGCTGCCCCACTTACTGCCACGCGTCCATGTTGTATGGGGACTTATGCCCACAGCCCCTATGTGAGGGGAGGCCTGATGCCCACACTTACTGCCCACGGTCCAGGCGGAATGGTGGACTTAATGCCCAAGGCCATATGTAGAGGGAGGCATGCTGCCCACAATTATCTGCCCACGGTCCATTGGTCTATGGGGGGACTTACTGCCCTACGGGCCCTGTAGAGGGGGGGGCATGTTGCCCACACTACTGCCCACGGTCCAGGTGTATGGGGGGGGACACTTACTGCCCCCCCCCCCCACCCCCCACCCCCCCCCGCGGCCCTATGTAGAGGGAGGGCATGTTGACCACACTTAATTGCCCACGGACCTGAGTGATGGGGGGGGACTTAACTGGCCAATGGGCCTATGTAAGGGGAGGCATGATGCCCACAATTATGCCCACGGTCCATGTGTATGGAGGGGAATTACTGCCCACGGGCCTTGTCGAGGGGGTGCATTGTTGCCCACACTTATGCCCACGGTCATGGGTATGGGGGGGACTTGGGATAATGCCCACGGGCCCTATGTAGAGGGGGGGCCATGTTGCCCACACTTATGCCCACGGTCATGTGTATGGGAGGGACTTACTGCCACGGGCCCTTGTAGGGGGGGGGCTGTTGCCCCACACTTACTGCCCCGGGTCGAGGTGTATGGGGGGGACCTTAATGCCAACGGGCCCAATGAGAGGGGGGGCATGTGCCCCACTTAATTCCCCCAGGTCCATGTGTATGGGGGGGACTTAATGCCCACGGGCCCTATGTAGAGGGGAGGATGAAGCCCAACTTATCTGCCCAACGGTCCTGTGTTAGGGGGGGGGACTTACTGTCCATGCGCCCTATGTAGAGGGGGGCATTATTGCCCACACTTACTGCACCAAGCGTACATGTGTAATGGGGGGGACTTACTGCAACGGACCCCTAGTAGAGGGGAGGCATGTGACACACTTACTGCCCACGGTCCATGTGTTATGGGGGGACTTACTGCCCACAGGCCCGAGTAGAGGGGAGGCTGCTGCCCCAATACTGCCCCACCGTCCATGTGTATGGGGGGGAGTACTGCCACCGGGCCCGCATTATGGGGGGGAGTTTACAGGGGTGTCTCTACGGTTTTTGCCAGCTGAAGCAAAACTGTATATGCATCTTTTTGGAGGGCGGGGGGCAACACTCATATGTCCACTGTTACCGTTCGCTAATACAGGAAGGATCTTTAATCGTTTTCGATAATACTCGAATTGCCAGTGCGCTTAAACTGGAAGGATCGTTTTGTTTGATAATATCGAAGTTTGTACGTGCGCTAATACGGAAGGATTGTTCGTTTGAGAATCCTCGAATGTACTTTCGTGATCGTTCATAATCCTCGAAGGTTATCATTGAATGTAGTTGCCGCAATACCCGAGAATTGTATGCCTGCCTGACTTCAGGGAAGTGTTATTTGTTTAACAAGTCTTGGTGGACCGTGGACAGTTCCCCAGACCATTTCCCAGGTGCCACAGCCATTTACAGTAGTTACCTCTGTTAGTTGTAGCTAATAAAATCACTCAAACTTTCACGAACTATCACTCTCCCATAGACTTGAATGGGTCCGCATTCGAACTTTCAAACTTTATTGAGGTTGCGAAAGTTTGAAAGGACTAAAAAACGTTTATATAGTTCGGCATCTTATAAATGACAAACACACCCACCAATTTGTAACAAAATCTCCCTTCCAGAGTATAAATGACACACATTCCCCCATCAAATAAAATATCCCAAATAGTATAATGACCATCACACAGCACACCCATGTAAAAAAATTCGCCCATAGAAGTTTGCCATAGGAACGTGTGATGGTACATACAAGTATCCCCCAGTGAGGTTCTAGCCATACAAGTTTGCTCCAGGGAGTGTAAATGGTGGATCACAGACACCTGTGCTCCAGGAATCCACCAAGCTAAAACCAATGTGACATAGCAACTCTAATGTAACACATTGAAGCAGATTTTACCCAGACTTGCTAGGACAAATTATATGGTGCTAAGGTTGACGCTAAACCAGTTCGTAACGGTTAGCGCAAATTTATCACCATTACCAGCGTCGGAGCGCGGGTTACACAGATTCTGGAGCACAGGTGTCTATGATCCACCATTTACACTCACTGGGAGCAAACTTGTATGTGCTAGGAACACTCACTGGGGATAACTTGTATGTACCAGTCACACTTCCTATGGGCAAACTTCTATGGGGAGCATTTTTTACATGGGTGTGTGTGTGTGTGTCATTTATACTATGTGGGATATTTTATTTTATGGGGGAATGTGTGTCATTTATACTCTGGAGGGAGATTTTGTTACATGGGTGGGTGTGTTTGTCATTTATAGAGATGGCCGAACTATATAAAGTTTAGTCCATTTTCAAACTTTCGAACCTCAGAGAAAGTTTGAAAGTTCGAATTCGGACCCATTCAAGTCTATGGGAGAGTGATA